>OVBN01000017.1:0-19363 GCA_900406565.1 Turritis glabra
GTATAAATGAGTTAGTATTCATATCTTTTATTTTTTTCTAGCATGAAATGTTGTTCATCTTTCAAATAGTTTTGTTATTTATTTTTAGACTTACGTCAACTTATTTACGTAACATTAGTGAGCTACTACTACAGTGAGTTAGAATTCATATCTTTTGTTTTTTTTGATCTTTTTAAACATGAAGTGTTGTTCATCTTTAAGAAGCTTTGTTAATTATTATGGCTTACGTTAATTGGTTGATGTAACTTTAGTGAGATACTAGCAGTATTAAAATTAGTTAGAATTCATGTCTTTCGTTTTTTAATTGAATATTGGGTGCTTCTATCAATAGTTTAGTAGTCTGTTCATGATTATGCTTCTAAACGTGTATATATGTTTTTTATTTATAATTATAGAGAAAATGAAGATTCGTCTCCATCTTAAGATGATATAACTGTATAAGGAACTAGAAGAGTTCTATCTAATGAAGAGAGATGGAAGATTTTCAGTGCTTTACTAGAAAAGAGTATTGACGGAAATCTGAAAAAAAAATACTACAAGAGAAGTTTCAAATCTGTTTTCAATACCATTGGTAACGGTACAAAAGATTTGGCGAAGAGCAAAAAAAACCACTAATAATGGAAAAGTCGATGTGTTTCAAAGGAAAACTGGGAATTGTAGTCGTAAAAAGATTGCGTTTGATGTAAATCAAGTTGCTAGTGTACCACTACACAAGCAAACAACTTTGCGGACGCTATCCATGGCCTTGCACATGAGTCTTGGAACATTACATAGGCGTAAGAAGGAAGGAGCTATTCGACGTCATTCAAATCCCGTCAAACCACTTCTAAAGGAAGACAATATAAGAGGTAGACTACAATTTTGCATTTCTATGCTGGATAAGAATAGTTTACCTCATGAACCAAAATTTATTGATATTTACAATATTGTACATATTGATGAAAAATGGTTTTACATGACAAAGAAGACCGAAAAATATTATCTACTTCCGGTTGAAGATGATCCATACCGTACATATCAGAGTAAAAATTTCATCGGAAAAGTAATATTTCTAGCTGCGATGGCTCGTCCAAGATTTGATGATGAAGGAAAAAAGTATTTTCTGGAAAAATTGGAATATTTCCATTTGTTACTATGCAGCCAGCTAAGAGACGAAGTAAGAATAGGGATGCATGAACTTTAGAACTAAAAGCATCAAGTTCTGTTAAGAGAGAGGATATAAAACCATGCTTGATCGAGAATGTCATCCCGACAATTCATGAAAAGTGGCCAAGAGAAGATCAGGGAAAAACTATTTTTATTCAGCAAGATAATGCAAGGACACATGTGGAATTGCTTGATAAAGATTTTCAAGAAGCAGCTACAAAGAATGGTTTTGATATACAGTTGATGTGTCAACCACCTAATTCACCGGATCTAAATATTTTAGATCTTGGATTTTTTAGTGTCATTCAATCACTGCAGCATAAGACATGTCCCAAAACAATAAAAGATCTTGTTGGTGCTGTAGAAGAATCATTTGAAATCTACCCCACAAAAAAGGTAAACTATATTTT
The DNA here is from genome assembly GCA_900406565.1 of Turritis glabra. Taxonomy (NCBI): domain Eukaryota; kingdom Viridiplantae; phylum Streptophyta; class Magnoliopsida; order Brassicales; family Brassicaceae; genus Turritis; species Turritis glabra. Next base: position 1,557 of record OVBN01000017.1, read on the forward strand.
TTTGACTCTTCAATCATGTATGGTGGAAATCATGAAAGCTGGAGGATCGAACAAGTACAAGATACCGCATTTGAAGAAATCTACGCTGGAAAGTAATGGTCTTCTTCCTACGCAGTTGAGTTGTGATGCTACCTTGGTGGAAGATGTGTTGAACACACTCACATAATTCGATCAGCTGTTATTTGTTTTTTTTTTTTGTTTAAATGTCATTTGTCTGGTTTTATTTCTTTTATTTGAATTTTAGAGTTTTGATTTGATCTTTTTTGTAGTAGAGGTTTTTTTATTTATATCAATCCCATCAACTCACGTTTACTGTCTTCTTACTCATCCAACTATCACACAATAAAGTAACACATCAACTTAAAGCAAAAAAAACCCAGAAAACAGAAAAAGAGAATGAACAACTACAAAACATAGTTACTTTGTTAATAATATCACCATGAAATTTTAAAGATGACTCAACCTTTAAAATATAAAGGCAACAAAATCTTCAGCATATCCACGATAGCTTCGTCCATCTCTTCCTTGGGAGGAAGTTCTTCTTCGCCGTAATACATTTCGTTAAGATCAAAATTTCGAGTGGTGATATGATTCGTCTTGTTGGCTGATGAAACATTTTCTGATTTACTTACTTGTTGTTCCATTGCTTCGTTGGGATGAATCTAATACAGTTCGTTTAAATCAAATTTATGAGTAGAATGAGGACTTATCATGTTTAGCAGAACACCTTTTGATTTACTTTTTTCTTGTTCCAATGTTTTGCCCGGATAATCTCCTCATCTTCTTCGTAATATGGTTCATTTAGATCAAATTTGATAGCAGCAGTAGGATTTGTCTTGTTCATTGGTTAACCATTTTTGATTTGTTTTTTTTTTTTTCCATTTTTGATTGCACAGGAACATTTGTGGCAATGGAGTATAAATTATTTACTGAGTAAAAATAAATAAATAAATAATGCTTTGACTACATATTGTATATTTGTCGATTGATACTTAAACCTTTTAGACTTCTTTGACTGAAACTAGTACTAACGAAGAGATTGCTGAGACTTTTCTTTAATTATTTTTTGATTTAATTAATTGCAGAGAAAATTTAAATTGTTGGAATAAAATTTTGCATAGATATGTGAGAAAAACTAATAAAATGAAACAAAAAAAAACCTAAACAGAAAGCAAAAAAAAAAAACAAAACAAAGGAAGAAACAACTCAGCGCGTGTAGTTGACGAACAAGAAGGGAGAGTTGGTTGAGAAACCGTCTTAAGGGTGTTGTGAGAGAGCAATCTCGTGTATAAAACAGCCCTTTGTTCCACCTCCACATTTATTCATTCACCTTCTTATTCTTATTTATCAAAATCATTTCCATTTTCTCGAACCAAATCTCTTCATCTTCTTCCTCCATTCTGAAACCAAATCAAATCTGCCTTTTCTCAATTAGCTATGGGCGTCGCCGTTCTAAATCCCCAAGACTGTTTGAAACATCCTTTCTCTCACATGAAATATCCTCGCAACCCTAGCGCATGCCCCAACAGGCAGAAAAAGTCGGTTTCCAACAACCGTACACGCCGGAGTCCTCCGCGTAATCAAGCAACCAGATCTCCTCCTCCTCCTGAAGCGCCGCCGCTTCCTCCTCCTCGCGCGGCTGTCTCTGCTTTCGTTCCAAAGGGAACCGTTAAGAAGAGTCCCAACACCGCCGTTGTCGTTAGCCAGGTGAGGATCCTGAAGCGCGGCGAAAAAATCCCCCCTACGAAGCTTTCAGATCTGGTTGTTGAAAAGTCAGATCTGGGATCTACTCGTCGGATTGGACCAGATCCGGTTATGGTTCCGAAGCAGATCCGTTTGTCTAGCCGTAAATCGAAGTCAGTACCGTTTTACGCTGGTCCGGTCACCATGACCTCGCCGCCTCCGAGCGATGTGCCGCTTCCAGCTTTTTTCACGAAGAAGAGCGTCTCTTTGTTCCAAGCCACCGATGCAACCAATGACCTCATCAGGATGCTTCGTCTAGACATCGCCTGACGGCGTCTGTATCCGATCATCTTAGATTTCTTATAATCTCCGATGATCCAAATGGTTACTCAAGTTTTACGATTTCATTTCCCGATCGTCCGATTCCGCCTAAAAACTGGGGATCTGCAACAAAATATAATCTCCAGACGATGATGAATCTAGAAGATGAAGAAACACACATCTTCGTTATGAACCGTTTCGAATCTTCCCTTATTTTTTCAAGGGGCAAGATCGAAATATCTTCTTAACAGGTCTTAGTTTCTCTTCTTAGGGTTTAGTGTTTGTGTAGGAGTATTTGTGCATAGGCTTTTACTGTATCCGTTTTTTTCTGTATCTTTGGGTTTATATTCTGCTTAATCGTCAGGTTCTCTGGGTAAATTATAGGTTCGCTTTGAGTCTTTGTCATTTCGTAGGGTTTTTCGTCTGTTTCCGTCTGATTTAAAGGTCGTAAGGCAAAGTATAGAGATGTTTTTACTGTAAGATGAAGCTTGTTAGGTTTCGATGTAATCCGCAGTATTGCAATTCTCTGTATTTCTGTAGTTTTAAGTTTAATTTGGGGTTTTCTTTCTTTTGGGTCTCTTGTCCTCTTCCTTAAGGGTTCTTCGTTTTGGTTTTCGTGTCGTTTAGGTTAAGGCAAATTACAGAGATGTATTTACTGGTTAGATGAAGCTCTTAAGGTTTCCATGTAATCGTCTGTACGACAATTCTCTGTACTTCTATCTTTAATATTATCGAATATAAAGTTTTATTTGGCTTTTTGGACCATTTGGTACATCATGAGATGAAAGAAGATGGTTGACCAAAAATACGATGAAACAAGATGTCGAAATCTGAGTTTTATGCAAATGATTGAATATATAAAAACCTTGAAAAACGATTGAATGAACCTCTGACTAGTAAATGTTTAAGGTGTATAATAACGCTTGCGTTTCTCCAAAACTTGCAGAGATGTTTCCCAATATAATAGAGATAGCTTTGATAGGTGTATCACACACAAAGACATTGTCACAAATTGATTTGATCTGAAATCTATTAAAAATTGCCAATTGATCTCAGAGATTGAAAGTGACTTTCTCTGAGTTGATATTGAATTATCTCAATTATCATTATAAGTTTAATAGCAATGGATGTCATTAAAATTAGGGATTTTTTTTTTTTTTTTTTGTTTCCTAAGGGTGTGTCATTATCTCAATTGTCACATATGCCACTTCGTTGGTCCAATTTTGTAAGATATCTTCCCTCATAAATAGTCAGCCCACCTTAGCCCGATTTAAGGCCCATATCTATCGCTGCAAAGCTGGGGTTAGAAATTCTTAACATTTCTAAAGTCCTAATCTGCATTCAAAGATTCTGTAAAAGAAACATAAGGTGGAATATTTATTATCATTTAATAACAAACTCTTCTTACTCATCTATAATTTAACAACTTGCCTTGTCGTCAATTATACATTGGTGAAGCATGACGTGTTAAACAGTGAATTAATTTTATAAACTCAACAAAACCATTGAGCCACGTCAGTTTTTTTTTTTTTTTTTTTGGTTGCTTCCTTTGCAATTAATAAAAATATATACTTAATGAAATTATTATAATACTCCACGAACATAATTGATGATGGTCGCCCTAATGAGCAAAGGAGAGATTTTCTACCTAACCAGAGAAATAAGAAGACAAACCCTAATTTAATTTTTGTCAATTTTATATTTTTCAAAAGAGTTTTCTTTACATATTTTTCACATACCCTTTCCCCCACACAACTCAGTTTTTTGGGTCCCACATTTTCATTTAATTATTTGTTATCTCATAAAAATTAAATCCAAATCTGCAATCCATCCAGCCACAGACCCGATCTTGCATTTTCGCATCGACATTTAAAATGGAAAAAATAAATCAATTTTATTCTTCGAAAAGAACAAAGAAAATAAAAACAAGGAAAAAAAAAAAAGAGGAATAATTAAGCGAAAGAGCCTCGTATATAACACCATCCCATCTAATCTTTTCCTCGTCTCTATTTCGATATTTCAACTTGTTCTTCCTCTCTCTTTCTTCGTCATTCTCTCTCCTTTGTAACTTCTCTTCTTTATCTCTCAGCTTCTCTCTTCTGTATCTGATTCCTTTTTTTCTACGGGAGCTATAGAGATTTTGATTAGTGTAAGCGTCGATGAAGAAGGTTACCTCGGTAACGGCTAGGATGACGGCGGTCAAAGATGAATGGGTGGCGGCGGCGATGACGGACGACGATTTGGTTGTGGAGCTTCTTTTACGGCTGAAGCATGCGGGGACGGTAGTGGCGGACAATCCGGCGGTGAATCTACCTCCGTTGCGATGGGGAATCCGTCAACGACGGTCTCGGTCCTCAAGATTTGGTGGCGGCGGCGTTACTGTTTCGTTGAAGAAGGATGTGGATTTCCGTTAGAGCTAGCCCGAAGACTCCCCTCTCATGGAGCGGCGGATCTGGAAGTGGTGGTGGCTCTGCATCTCCTTCCGCCGCAACCGCCGATGGATTCGAGGATACCAGTCGTCAAGCTAGCTGCTCTACATCTACAGGATCCGGATCTAAGGTACTTTCTCTTTTCCTATCGTGATTTTCAGCTCGCTCGTCTCGATTTAGTCTTCTCTCTCTCTCTCTCTCCTCTCGATTACGAATCCGGTAGCTGCGGAGAGATGGCTAGTCCGTCATCTCGCTGAATTTTCCGATTCCGATCTGACCGGGAAATCCAGATTCCACCGTCCGTCGTGTATTCGTAATTGAGAAGATCCTTCGCCGTCTCTCTGATATTTTTCGTTTTTTTTTCCCGAAATCCACGATTCTTAAGTTTTGGATAACGTCATCTCTCGCACGATTCAAAACGTACGTTCGATTCTCAGTAGACTGTGTTTTAATTTTTTTTTCTTCCACCGGAATATATCTTCCGCCGGGTTTCGCCGTTTTAACCACCCGCCGGAGCCGTCTTCTTTAATCCTGCTTCTAGGTTAAACGAATTGATCCATCTCCAAAAAGTCAAAAGCCTCTTTAAGTATATTTTCCATTTTTCTCACTTTTGATAATTAAAAACTCAGCTAATCTTCTTCTATAAGAGTGGGTTTTCTCTGTTTAATAAATCTGGAGGTTGACGGTTAAAAAGATTAACCGAACTCTCCGGTACGCGTTGAACCGGATCTTTCGTTGGGAAATTGGCCGGTTCGAAGGGGGAATAGTAGGAACCGGTCAAATTGTAATTTGTCTTGAGGAATAATAAAAGCTGCTTTAGATTATGGGAATAGTACAGCTAGTTGGTCAAACGTGCGCGTTTAGCTGTACGTTTTGAGCCTCTAAAACGGTAGCGTTTTGTGGGTTGAAACGAGTAAATCTTGTCGGAGAGATTGGGATCACGTGATCTTAAAGAGTGATGACGATTGATGACAATGCCCATGACACGGAGTTATCATGATGATGTGGCATCATCTTTCCTTCATCCCTTCTCTATAAAAATTCTTTCCAATTATATTTGAGTTTTTATTTTATTTTATGCTCTATGGTTTCTTTGATATATATATTTTTTTACTTTTGTTTGAAATTTCTATGGTGGGAAATGAAACTTTACTAGTACGTTAAATAAGATCTTGGATTTTGATTATAAAAAGTAAAAGATCTATAACAGCTGTCGTTATTCGTCAGCATTTAATAGTTTTGTTGTATACTAGCATAAGATTTGGCATCTTAACTACTGCGTCATACTACCTAATAACTTACTTGTTGCTAATCAAATGCGTTTATTTTGTTTTTGCAGGTCTTTCCCACAAACGAAATCACCAGTTCTTTCTCCAAGAGATTGAAGAAAAGAAAGGTATAACAAACTCTCTTTCTTGAATCGAACTACACTCAAAAGTTCCGAAGTTTATTGAGCTGAGGTTTGCTTTTTTATATTTGACAGTCATCTTCTGAGCTTAAGAACGAAGAGAACTTGAAGTTGAAGGAACGACTTGCACTTGAAAAGGTAGATATCTCCTTTCCAATCTTTGTTTTATCATTCATTTTGCATCATATTCTAACAAATCCAAGATATTCCACAGGAGATTGCAAGTCTCCGAGCAACATTCGATGAACAAAACGTAAGGAATCAAAGATTGAAGAGGATTAAGGTAAAACATTTAGATATTTTGTTTCTCCCTAACCATCTCTCTCTCTCTCTCTCTCTCTCTCTCTCTCTCTCTCTCTCTTTGCTAGCTTTAGCTGAATCAAAATCTACGCTTCTGTTTTCTTGTTTCAGCTTGACTTGAACTCAGGCCGTGTCAAGAAAGAGAGTCCGGTCGATCTCATTCATAAATCACAACCCGTATCAAAATCTTGCAGAGTAGAGGGCAAAAATGGTGACTCGGAAAAGCAGGGGAGTTTCTTCTTCGTCCCTGATCTCAACATGTTACCATCAGAGGACGAGATATTGTACGGAACTAGCTAAAATGGCTTATCTGAAAGATTTGCGATATGATTACAGTCAAGAAGGGAGTTGGAGATTTTAACAAAGAAAAGTGAATGTAATAAGAAAAAAGAGGTTTAGTGATTCTCTCCCGTCACATTCTCGTTTTCTGTTTCCTTCTATTTTGGGGTAAAACGCTCATTGCTTCTTGATTTTTTTTAGAAGAAGGTGGAAATTAGGTTCTTTATTTGTTCTTTCTCTTTTGTACCGATTCGTTGTAGTTAAAGCTTTGTTGGAAATTGTTCTTTAAGACGAAAAATGTAGGACAACTAATAGACTTTTATAGGTTTTTAAACTTTTCCTTCTTAACTATGCTCCGTATTATATTAAAACCCTAGTTTCCGCTCAACTTAACCCAAGACAAGAGATATCTATCAACTTCTTGAGTCATGTTTTTTCTATTATTTAATTTTAAATTTAAACTTGGGAGGTGTAATGCTATTGGTGGATTGTCGGCGTGTTCATGGATAAAAGATTCGTTTTTAATTGCCAAAAAATATAAGAAATGCCAACTTGTTATCAGCTAATTTGTTTGTCTCAAGTCTTTTTCATGGATCCCAAGTCTATTGTCTATAGAGATACAAAAATAACATTCCTTCACGTAACAAAAAATAAATAAATCCTTGGGCCATAAAAATATTTATAAATGAATTTGATGGTAACTATACTTATCATTATTTTTAGTAAGAAAAAATAAATGTTCAAGAAAGCACTAGGAGCTAAGCGGGCGGTGTCCCAACGCCTAGTGCCTAGACCGCCTAATCGGAAACCTAGATTTTTAGTTAAGCGGCCTAAGCGTTTACAAAATAAAACAATATATCGAATATATATAACAAAATATATGAAATATCATAATTTATAAACAATAACACTAACAAAATTCATATTAATTTATGATCATAAGATTTTATGATATAATATATGAATTATTATAATTTATAAATAATAAATGTTATATTAATTTATTATTATAATATTTTGATTTTCTAGGCGGATTAAAAAGTAATCGCCACGGTTCAGGAGAGCCTAGCGCCTAGGCGACGCCTAAGCGGCTGCCTAGAACGCTTTCTTGAACACTGGAAAAAATAATACACATCAATTTTTTTCCCAAATTAGATGTTTAATGACATTTGCATTAAAAATAGTTTGTAATATTAAATTTTTATATTTGATTAAATTTGTTAATATATGGATAACTTTTTTTAAAAAACACATAAAATAAGAAGTTAATTTTAAAATAATTCCAAAAGAGATAACTCCAAAGTAAATTATTAAAAAAAATTGATATAAATCCAAAGATTATTAAAAAAAAATCCTAAGAAGATATTTAACATTGTTCTGATATTTTTCTACTAGCTTATGTTTCAAATACATCTCACCTCACAACATGAGTATTTGTCCTAGATGTCTATCACAAAGAAAAATAATTAATCATAATATTTATTTGTCAGACTTGCTTGGTCACTGTCGAACTTGCGAACTCCACCTAATAGGGTCATGGCAGACTCTTTTTCTTAAATCTATCCAGCCTTCCGTTCATCCTTAAGATTAAGTATAAATCTTTTCATGGATTGTGTCGCGTTAATGAAAGATTAGAAACAAATATCTTTAAAGGAGTGTCTTACACAGTAATGGTGGTGTCATGACCGGCTCAAAAATAGTAAAAAAAAACTATGGTCTTTGTTCAATTTTTGATATGTAGATCCTCAATTACATATTTGGACCTTTAAAATACACTAAATTTTATGTTAGTTTAACAAAGTTTCAGTGCAAATGTACTCCTCACACATACCTATATATAACACTGGTGCTATGTAAGTTAAAGGAAATATAAACGACTCATAGATAAATCACCGTGATTTTTATATTAAAAATCATCATCTCCATCAATTTCAACATGATCTGGTGAGGTAGATTGAAGCACAAACCTTGCCGCGAGCTAATTCGATGCTCGAGACAAAGGCAAAAAAACTTGAGAAAAGTTTTTAAAAATCTTAACGTGTAAATGTAACTAAAGAAAATTAGATTTTATAAACTTAAAAGAAAAAAACTCTCGTGCAAGGACAACCTTACAAGTTTTGTGAAAAATAGATTAAAAAAATATTTTTAAAAAAGTTTAAACTCCTTCCAACCTTCAATCACTTCCATGAATGCTCACCAAACTTGTGATTGCTTTTGTTATTTTTCTTTGATGTTCCAATTTGGTCACAGCTTCGTATGCTGTTGACATTAAAATAGTAGAAGTTGCGCCAAAAAAAAATAAAAAATTCAAGATTAATTAAGAACACACTTGGTCTTCACAAATAAACAGATTAGGAGAAACAAAACTAGTTCTCTCTCTTCTCCGATCCCCAAAACGGAGGAAACAATGTCGTTTAACAGCTCTCACCACCTTCCTCCACAAGAAGACCTTCCTCTCCGACACTTCGCCGATCAATCACAGCCGCAGCGTCACTTCTCCGAAACACCTTCGCTTGTCACCGCCAGTTTCCTCAACCTCCCTTCCACCCTAGCTACGGCGGATTCCAATCTCGCTCCTCCGCATCGCAACGGAGACAATTCCGCTGCTGATACAAACCCACGGTGGCTCTCTTTTCATACGGAGATGCAAAACACCGGAGAAGTTCGTTCTGAAGTCATAGACGGAGTCAACGCCGATGGTGAAACGATACTCGGCGTTGTTGGAGGTGAAGATTGGCGGAGCGCTAGCTATAAGGCGGCGATTTTGAGACATCCGATGTATGAGCAGCTTCTTGCGGCTCATGTGGCTTGCCTTAGGGTTGCGACTCCCGTTGACCAGATTCCGAGGATCGATGCTCAGCTCAGCCAGTTGCATACAGTCGCCGCGAAGTACGCCACTCTTGGTGTGGTTGTGGACAACAAGGAACTTGATCATTTCATGGTAGGTTGGAAAATTTTTCAATTTCAATTTCAATTTTGCAAAATTTGAATGTTTTGAACTGTGAACGATTCAGCATTTGATTTCTGCTTACTAGCTGAGTGGCAAATTTACATTTTTTTTTGTGTGGTTCATTGTTCATGATTCTTGAGTCTTGAAATCGATATGATCTTTGCTTCTCCTTTTTGGTTAGCTAAATTCGAATTATGAACTTTGTTTGACTCAAATAAGTTGTATTTTGTTGGACAAAGCTTCTTTCTTGATGGCTAATAGTTTGTCTACTTCTTACTAAAAAGGCTTTGTATGTCTTCTGAGTTTTGTCCACGAGAAAACAATCTTTTTTTTGTTACGTTCTGTTTGTATGTCTTATGGATTGGAATCTTACCTTTGATTTTGCAGTCACATTATGTTGTGTTGTTATGTTCATTCAAAGAACAACTCCAACACCACGTTTGTGTTCATGCAATGGAAGCCATTACGGCTTGTTGGGAGATCGAGCAATCACTGCAATCCCTAACTGGTAACGTCCTAAATCTTTCTTTCTTTTCTTTGTTGTTTTCTCGCTTAAAGGGTGTCTTGATTTTATCGCTTTTTCTTTCTTCTTATTTGTACTTTCTGTGCTTGTAGGAGTTTCTCCAAGTGAAAGTAATGGCAAGACAATGTCGGATGATGAAGATGATAATCAAGTAGAGAGCGAGGTGAATATGTTTGATGGAAGTTTGGATGGTTCAGATTGCCTGATGGGGTTTGGTCCTCTTGTTCCAACCGAGCGTGAGAGATCCTTGATGGAACGTGTGAAGAAGGAACTGAAGCATGAGCTTAAACAGGTAATTGCTTGATCAAATTTTAATGTTACTTCAAACTAAACAAAACACATTGTTTTATCATGTTGCTCGCTTTTCCGCCTGTAGGGGTTCAAAGAGAAGATTGTGGACATAAGAGAAGAGATAATGAGGAAGAGAAGGGCAGGGAAATTGCCGGGAGATACGACTTCTGTACTCAAAGAGTGGTGGCGAACTCACTCAAAATGGCCATACCCAACTGTAAGAACCTCAGCCGGGAAGTTTGGTACGACATTGTCAAAAGCGGGTTTTGATTATTGATTTGGTTTTGGAATTGCAGGAGGAAGATAAGGCAAGACTGGTTCAAGAAACCGGTTTGCAGTTGAAACAAATCAACAATTGGTTCATCAACCAGAGGAAAAGAAACTGGAACAGCAATACTTCCACATCATCTACTCTTTCCAAGAACAAACGTAAACGGTAAAACAAGATTTTCTCATTTTCCCCTTGTTGAATTTCATCAAAACCGGTCAAGATATTCTTTCTTAACCAAACTCAGGACCGGCAAGTCGTAGGTGAAATACCGGTTAACCAGAGGATGATGATTTGCCACGTGAATTCAAGGGAACAGGATATGGAAGACAGTTTCTCCTCCGGTTCTACGATCGTACAGATTGTATTTAACATATATGGTACCGGTTTGCCTATTAAACCGGTTGTAGCGGCTTATAATCTGTGGTTATTTATGTGTACATAAAGTAGTTTATGGAGCTATCTGTATTGTTGGTTTGCGTCTTGTAACGATCGCTTAATCACGTGTGTTTTTTTTTTGAAAAGTGCGAATCTTATTCGTTTGTAATGTATCAAGCAATATTCATCATAATTAAACCAGCTTGAAATGTCCTAACTGTAGGAGTACAATACAAGTATAATGTTGGCAGAAGTTGAATGATTTAAATTGTTGCCTAACATGGTTATGTTCTTCCAAGTTCCAAGTTCCAAATGAATGGTAAGATGTAATAGGCGTGAAGGCAAACCAAATTAATAGTTAAGCCGGTTCACTCACCCGTTCGTTAAAAAAAAAATGTAAAAGCATATTGATTTAAAGCAATGGAGGTCGAAGACTCGAAGGCGGTTGCGTTTGCTTCATCTAAATCTGACAACGCCAAATGTCGAGTTGAGTTAGCGTTTCAAATGGTCAGCTCAAAGAGGGGAAAACGGTCATTTTATACCCGATGTAAACTTCAGCGTTCAATTCATATATATATATATATATATTACTAATAAAATATAGTATAACTAGTAAAACTAGTATTACTGATTGAGTTTTTTTGTATTATTTTGGCAGGATAAATATAATATAACTAGAGTTGCAGATCATACATTCGAATCTTGTCAAAAAAAATGGAAGAAAAAAAGTAAAGAAGTTTACATCGGCTGGAGAACAGCTTCCAAGGATACAAAATAAAAGACGGTCGAGACAAAAGGGCTCCAATGGTTGTTATTTGGAAATAGTAGTAGTGTTTGATTTTATCTTCACCTTTTGTTTTGTAATACATGTACAATTTGGACAACTACGTAAAACTGGTATTAAAGTTGTATTACTGATTAAAATTGATAATGGAAAAAAATTATTTTGAATTTTCTTTTTTTACAAAACCTAAACCAAAATTACACAACAGACTTATTGGCGCTTTAAACCTCATACATAAATGTTACAACATGTATTAAGTAGGAAGTTACGAAAATTATATCATATTGGGTTGCTATGAAAGAATATACACAAGTGTTATCTTATACTTTTAGAGCATCTCATCGGAGAAACTTTCAGAGTGTCAACAAAAAAAAATGAATAAAATATTATATTTTTAGTGTTATTGGAGATAAAACGGTTATGTGGGATGAAACTATTGAATCGGTTCTTAATACACGTGGCCAAATTTTATTTGTTTTCTCTCTCTCGCACGCGACTCCTCCGTATCTCTCTCTGTCTCGCTCTCGACGATTTTTCGCCGTATCTCTCTCTCTCTCTCTCTCTTTCTCTCTCGCGACGATTCTCTCTCTCTTGCAACCCATCTTTGATCGGAAATTATCTCGACGACTCTCTCTCTCTCGCGACGATCCTCTTTGTCCTAATCATTCTTGGTTGATTCGATCCCTCATCGGAAATTAGGTTTTTGAATCCAATCTTTCTTCTCGGGAAGTAGGGTTTTCGAATCAAATCTTTCTTCTCGGAAATTAGTCCTCTTTGTCCTAATCGCTTCTTCTCTCCCTCTCTCTCTCTCTCGCAACGAGCATTTGGAGGTCAGATCTTTGGCCCGTGAGTCACCGCGCACACAACTTTAAACCGAAGGTAAGATTTCGAAACCGGGTTCTCTTCCTTGATTCGATGTGAATTAAAATCGGAATTTTAGATTTGATTTTGATGAGATTGTCCAGAAATCTAGGGTTTATTGCAATTGATTAAGGCTTATCTACTTTCTCTTTTGGTTACCGAGATCGTTAGTATCGTCGCCTGTTTGTTGTAGTTTTGAAAACGAAGAGTGATAGATTATATTTTAGGGTGTAAGAGATTAGATCTTTCTTAAGAGTCGGTCTTCAAAACCGAAGTATTTCTAGGACTACAGTCTTGATGTTATAAACGTGTTCTGCTTTTGTTTATTTTGTTTGGCCGGAGGGAAGGACAACACACTCAAGATGAACATCACAAAGAAAATCTGCGATGAGTTTAAAGAGCGTGAGAAGAGACATTTCTCCGAAAGGTACCTATTCTCCTGTATCAATTCAGTAGCTATAGCCATTGTTTTATATCTCTTTGCACTTAGAATTGATAATTGGTACACCAAATATCATGTGTTGATTGACTTTTGATGAATCTTCTTGGTAGTTCTGAATTTCCTGGGATTGTTTTATAAAATGTGAACAAAGTAGTTTGTCTTTTCAGTAGCTATAACCATTGTCTACTACTTTCATGCTTCTTTGGTTGGAGATATATACATTTTATTCTTTTAAGACTGTATATATAATCAGAAATGGTTTTATAAGAAATAGATAAAAAAACACAAAACGCACACATCTCTCTTGTTATTTGAGATGCTTTCTCCCAAGATGGTTTCTGAAAATTTTAGCAGAGTAAACAAAGAACACGGTACAAGATCAAGCATGAACACATTTTATCGAGCTAACATAGGTAATTACCAGACCAACAAAAAATATCACAACAGTTTGATTCATCCACCAAGAAGATATTGTCTGCTAGACTTCATCGTTTGGTTGATATTATATATACAGTCACAAAAGTTAAATATCTAACTGAATGAAAACACACCAAACTTAGTTAAATATTATAACTAACCAAAACTAAAGTAAATGAAAGGAAGATATGTGTTACAAAACTTGTTGTTATGACATTGGTAGTTGATGGGTGATGGAGACATAAGTCATTAAAGATGACTTACTTTAAATCTGCAAAACCTAACCCAAAATTTAATAAAAATTAGGTGATCATTTGATGACTTGTGTAGATCATAATAACACAAGTCTCTCTCTTACAGAACACACAACCTCTTTTTTTCTTTGTTTAGCTGCGGTTTTCAGATCCACTAAAATAGATATGGATTTCAGCAATTCTTTTTACCTCCTCTCAAAGCTTTGTTGATCTATTGAGTAGCCAACAAGATATTAACCCTCTCGAATCCTTTTCCCAACAACACATTCACCTTTAAACCAAACACCTTCAACAGACAATAGGGAACCTAGGCAAAGATGGAAAGTCACTGAAGAACAAGTTCTTGTAAGTGTTTGGTTAAACACAAGCAAAGATGCTATAGTGGGAAATGAACAGAAATCAGGGACTTTTTGGCAAAGAGTTACCGACTATTACGCTGCAAGTCCACTCGTGGCTGGTCTACCACATAGGGAGGCCAATACTTGTAAGCAGAAATGAAAGAAAATCAGTGAGAGTGTTAGCAAGTTCGCTGGCTGCTATGAATATGCCACCCGTAACAAGAGGAGTGGCCATAATGAAGACAATATTATGGAGATAGCTTACCAGTTGTACACCTCAGATCACAAGGTGAAGTTCACCTTGGAACACGCTTGGAGAATGTTAAAGAATGATCAGAAATTGTGTACTTTTATTGCTGAAAAAAATAAACCAAATGTTGGTCATTCCTCCAGCTCCACCACGGCCTATAATGTGGAGGAAGAAACAGAGGAGAGGCCATTAGGTGTGAAAGCTTCAAAGGCGAAGGGGAAGAAGAGACATCGGGGGCAGAGTGAAGATGCAGATCTGAGTTCCTTGAAGGTGCTTCAGGAGATGTGGGTGATAAAAAAAGGAGGACTTGACTGTTAAAGAAAGACTATCCAAACAGAAAATCCTTGATAGCCTCCTTGCCATACCCGAACCACTATCAGAGATAAAACTCACACTTAAGAACAAGCTTATGATGGAGATGTGTAATCTTCTAGGTAATTTTCCATTATGTTTTTGTTTGTTCTTATTTGTTCTTGGTAGTTCTAATCTGGTTTAGATAGACAATGACATAAGAGAGAATCTGTAGTGGAGTGATATTACAGTTCATCGCATCGCATCACCAGCTCCACTGAGACATGTTTTCAGCTTTGTGATCTCTTGAGACAATCAAGTCTCCTCGACAAAGCTATGCCACTGATGATCACAGGGAAATCTGTGTTCGAATCACAAGATCCTTCTTTTCACCATTTACAATAAGTTTGTTTTTATTGTTGGTACTTGATTGTTGGTTTTAAGTTACCCGTGTGCACATTTGTTTCTTGGTGCTTGATTATTGATGTGTTGGTTCTTGTTTGTTGTTCTCACTTTCCTTGTCTTTTTCATTACTGCTTCTCACTTTAATTGTCTTGTTGTTGTTAATTTTGCAGGAGAAGGACGTTGAGAAATGATGGAAGACAATTGCAAATTATAGCTTTTTCAATAATAGTTATCACTGTACTTGTTTTGTTGTTGGGAGTGTATTTGTCTTGTTGTTGTTGTTGTTGTTATAACATTATTTGTTCCCCTTTTTACAATATGTAAACATATTGTGATAACTATCCGTGACTTTTTATAAAATCTTTCTCTCTATTTAATCGGCCCACATCATGCTTTCTCTCTATTTGAATCGGAAGACATCATTCTCTCTCACACTTTTATCTCATCTCATCTCTTCTCTTCTCTTATCTTTCCAAGTATTTATTTTTTCGTTTGTCTCTAATCAAAAGACAAATACTTTATGACTTCTCCTCTTCAAAACTTTACGGATGATGAATTTTTTGGTCAAACTTTTGATGAAAAATTCGATCAAGTATTTGAGAGAAGTTTTCAAGATTGTGTAGAAGGTGTAAGTGAACGTCGACTGGCAAAAAAAGAAAAAAAAAATGAGCGAGACTTCACAAGTGGACTACACGTTCTCTACAGATACACCTACAAATGTGAATAATATGATGGCCAATCGAGCTATAGTTCGTGAGAAAAGAATGCATGAACAATTGAAAACTGATTTGGTTGAGCACATTTGGCACAACCGAAGGCTAGAACCGAGTTATTTGTGTTATTCATCTTCCTTTAAAATGCTTTATTTCATTTTATGTTTTTACAAATTATAATAGTTTGAATTTTTTAATATATTAATATTTCTATATAATAGTTTGAATCTCTTTTATTTTAAAAATATTTTTAAAAAATAAAATTAAATTATTTTTCAATTCTTTAAAACCTCACTCGAGTGTCACCATTAAACACATATATATTTACATAAAACTAAGTCAGTGTCAAATAATTTTTTAATCTTAAATTTAATATTAAAAAATTATATGACACCCTCTAAGGGTGTCACCAATAATGATGCTTTTAAGGTCACTTTGTAAGTAATAACCAACTTAGGATGAAAAAGTTACAGAAATCTAGGTTTAAAACATATTAATGCATAAAACACTCAGAATTATAAGTTAATCGACTTAAATCAACTGTAAAACTAAAAAACTAAATTTGAAGGGTAGGTAATACTAATTAAAATGGAAAACACCCAGAGTAGAACTATTTGGAACTTTCGTACAACTAATATATTATGTATAACCATGTGTAAATTTGGCGGCGCACATGTGAGTAAAATACGGTGCACGTGGGAATAAAATTAAAATTTTTGTCCAAATTTTTGGCGCCCTGCCCAAAAATCAAAATTTCCCCATTTTTTTTGGATTTTTCTCAATTCTTTGTAACTTCATTCCCGACTTCCTCTTCTCTTGATATCTTTTTTCTTCTCAATCGATTTCGATTTCGGGTAAGCTTTTCTTTAATTTGATTTCGATTTCGATTCTGATTGATTTTATTTGATTTTGATTAAGGTTAGGTAAGACAAAACCAGATCTTGATTATGGATCCATACTACAGTAACGCGAATAATACCAGTACTACGAATTCAAATACAAAATCGTACCAGTACTATAAATTCAAATACAACATAGTTTCACCTAATAATACTAGTACTACGAATTCAAATACAACATGGCAACATAGTTTTACCTAATAATATCAGTTCTACGAATTTAAATACAAAATCGACAACATTGTTTTACCTAATAATACCAGTAGTACAAATCCAAACAACCACCATAAGACAAAGATATAGTCTTCACATCACCGCTCTTAGACTCCACAGGCGTAGTATATGCTCCAGTCTTTGTCTGCCTTATAACAATTCTTGATAAGAACTAGATGACCACCATCTTCAACCTTTCTCGAGAACGTTCCGTTGGTACCATTTCCTCTAGCTTTTTCACGTCTTGAAGTCTAATTGTTAATTGTTAGAATGCTTCTTCTCAAAGTCCAAGGTTGTAGTGTTGTCGTTTCCTCCTTGGAATCCTGCAACAAACAGTTTTATTAAGTATTACCAAGTTATACTTTTTCAGAAATTTTTCAAAAGACTAATTTTACCAACTAGTTCTACCTAATTCTACCAGTATTACATATAAAACCCAAATAGTTTTATCTAGTTTTATCAGTATTACAAAATCACACTAGTTTTACCTATTTATACCAACATTACTTAAAACCCAGAAATTCAAATACGAACACTAACCCGAAGTTCACAAATTATACCTCCATAATTCGTGTTCCCAGAAATCTTGCATCTTCATTTCGAACAATATTTGTCTTCTGTTTTCCCCAACTTGTGTTAGCCATCTTCGTCCACACGGGTTATCGATCGAACATAAAAATCGAGTAGTTATCTCTAATTTCATGGTTTTGATTTCAGGTTTTATGGATTGTTTGATTTTTATTTAGGAAGTTATAAAAATCGGGTTTAGTTTTCGGATTAGATCTCATAGGATTTTGGATAGGTGGATAAAACTTAAGTATAAGTTGTAATTTCTCTATTTTAGTTAGGGTAAAAATGTAATAAACCTATTTTTCGAATTAAAAATAATTATAAAAGAAAATCCTTTTATAAAGAGGAGTTCTCAGATTTTGGTTTAGATCGAAGGAGTTTTGGGACGATTTCTCTATTTAGGTTAATGTGGTTGATTTCAGATTATTTCACTAACTGTAATTAACTGAAATTGTTCCACTTGTATTATTAAGAAAGCCCATTAGCATTGGCCCTAACTCTGAATGCACATAGTGACTTCTTTCTTCTTCCTTCGAGCTT
>OVBN01000019.1:0-24350 GCA_900406565.1 Turritis glabra
TATTGGATATCTTATCCATTGCTCTGATACCAGTTTTTCTTTATTACTATGTGAACAGTAATTTGAAACAGTAGATATGGAATAATGTATTTTATTAACTTGAGAATTTGAAGCTTAAAAGCTTTTACAATTTTTAGAGAGAGAAAGTAGAGAGAAGGCAGAGCTAAATTTTTAGAATTGCTCGGATGTCTTGCTTGCTTGTTATGGCTTCGTATTTATAGGGGAAGTGGAGAGATAGTGCGCTGCTTCGTGTCGTTCATCTAGTGGTGCCGACACTTCTTGAGTGCATCTTGATACGTGTCGATCATCGAACGGTGCCGACACTTCTTGACGTCATTGCTTACGTATTTGGCTGACGTCATTGCTTACGTCTACTGGGTCTCTTCTTATTGATCCTTATACAGTATATACTCCGTATATTATTTTAGAAACCTACGAGTAATTTTAAGTATAATAATACTATAAATAATATACTGAGTCTACTAGAATGTACATTGAAAAAGTTGTGCTTTCTTTATCACAACAATCCTCTTTGATACAACAGAGGCTTGCCAACGGTCTTACGGCCTCACCGAGGGCTTGCTGCCTGGAACACCTGCTGTAACAGTATCGCCGATGAATGTTAAGATAAACTAAGCAAAAAGTTATATACATCATTATTGGGTTTTTTTTTTTTTTTTTTTTTTTTTTTTTTTTTTTTTTTTTTTTTTTTTTTTTTTCTTTAATAAATGGATGTGGATTACAGGCAATCCATGATATCGAAGTCGTCGTCATTATAGGGATCTTGACCTCCGATTAGATCGTCATCCTTGGCATTGGTTGCAGTATCCTCGTCATCAGAGCGGTCGAGTTGGTCGATAGCGGCGGTGAGAATTTGTTTAAGCTTGCTAGCTCGTGATTTAGTCGATGATTTGGAGCTAGTTGAGGCCGTGGGGCTTGTGGGTTTTGGTGCTGGTGTAGTTTGTGGTGTTGAGTGGGTAGGTTGGGATTTTGGTTGAGGAAGTTGACTCGGAGTGAGTAGAGGTATCGATCGAGATACCTGTTTGACCAGTTGGGTAAGGTCTTTGTTGGTCTGGAAGAATTTTTGAATATTAGATAAGGAGCAACGGTCGAGGTTGTACTTATCCCACCATTTGACCCGAAATTCGCGGATCAAAGAGAATGGCATATTGGGTAGAAGGTTGGTTAGATGGAAATGCCAACAACATATCCACGGAATACCCATATCAATGTGAAAGTGGATTTGGTTTAAAGGTATAATGGGTTGTGGAGGAATGTGTTTAAGATAGAAAGGGCGAGAGGTTTTGAGTATTTCTGATGGGTAAATTTGGTCAACTGGGCCAAACCAGTGCCACCATTCGTAAAACCAGCCTGGGATTTGTTTAGGGCATTGGTGATCAAAAGTAATAAACCAGGAATGGTCATACGACCGAAGGTAAAATGTTTTGTAAAAGGCGTTTGAATAATCTGTATAGGTGTAGCCATCAATATGAAAGCCTGGGGTAGAAAAAGGTTTTAGGGTATGATGGTTTAAAAAACCAAGGTCTCGGATGGAGGCTATGCGTAATATTTTACATGTTGAGTAAGATATGAGAGTTGGGTTGGTTTTATCTGGGTAATGTACTATCTCAGCAGACTTAGAGTCTACTAGAATGTACTCGTAGAAAGTACGGTTTTTGATTACATTGTCTGTTGGATAAAGAGAGTCTTCATAGAAGACGGAAGAGACATAATGGTGTAGCTGTTTAAGGGTGACAGGTTTTGTAATATTTGTGGTCATGAGGTGTTGCTTATTTTGTTTAACAAAATATTGGGCTTTTTGACTAAGTGTTTGTTGAGTAGAGGTCTGGCCTTTGTCAGGAGCGACTGCTTTTGAGTATGTGAGAGGTGGAAATTCAGCTAGAGCTGAAAAATTGTTGTGAATAGATAAGGGTTTGCCTTGCATATGAGGTTGGTTCTTGATATAATCCGATGCGGTCATCGGTTTCTTGTTTTTACGATCCGTCATGTTGAATATCTGCTGGAATATCTTGGTTTTTTCCCTGCAAATATTCTCTTGTTAGAAAATCTGGTAGAGAATTATTCTCTCCTTTAATATATTGAATATCGAAATCAAAGGCAGATAGAATAGCTTGCCATCTGGCAAAGATTTGTTTTGAAACTAAGTTTTTGACATCTTTTTGTAGTATTTCTTTTGCCGATTTGCAATCGACTCTTAGTAAAAAACGTTTATTGATTAAGTCATCTTGAAATTTGGATATACAATTGACTATAGAAAGAACTTCTTTTTTGACAGTTGAGTATTTTGTCTGTGGTCCTAGCCAGATGCCAGAATGGAATCTTACTAGGGTTTCTTGATTAGAATTGGGTATTTGTTGTTTAAGAATACCACCGTATCCTATATCGGATGCGTCGGTTTCTACGATCATATAAGCGTTTGGATTTGGTAACGTTAAACAAGGTAAAGTTTTAACTTTTGCCTTGACTTGTTTAACCAGGTCAGTATGAAGACTGGTCCATGGTTTAGGATTTTTTTGTAATCTTTGAAATAATGGTTGAATATTTTGTCTTAGATTTGGAAGGAAATCTGATACATAATTCAGACATCCTAAAAATCTTTGTAATTGCGTTTTTTCCCGTAATTCATTAGGAAATTTATCTGCAAATTCTATAGATCTTGATATAGGTGTAATAGTTCCTTGGTAAATGTTATGTCCTAAAAATCGTATTTTTGTTTGGAATAAAGACATTTTTTTAGCGGATAATACTAATCCGTGTTTTTTTGACTATATTTAAGAACGTGTTTAGATGATTTATGTGTTGATCAATAGAATTTGAGTAAACTAATACATCGTCGATGTATACAATGGTGAATTTGGAATAATTGTTGAATATATCATTCATAATATGTTGAAATTCGGAGGGTGCATTTTTAAGGCCAAAAGGCATTACATTCCATTCGTAATGTCCGAATGGTACAGTGAATGCGGTTTTGTATTTATCCTTTTCGGCAATTTGTATTTGCCAAAAACCGCTTTTCATATCAAACTTTGAATAAATTTTTGCATCATATAGTCTTTTTAATAAATCTCTTTTATTGGGTATTGGATATCTTATCCATTGTAATACGTCATTTAGTGGTTTATAATTGATTACTAATCGTGGTACTCCACGTTCTTTTTCTGCTTGATTATTAACATAAAAGGCCGAACAACTCCAAGGGGATTTGGACGGTCTTATAAGTTTCTTTTTTAAGAGATCGTTGATTTCTTGTTTACAGTGTTCTAGCTGTATGCTATTCATTTGAATAGGTCTAGCTTTTGTTGGAATAATTTTTTCATTAAAATCTTTTATATAGGGAAGATCAACAGTATGCTGTTTTCTTTCCCAGAATGCGTTTGGAATATCTGCACATACTTGATTTAATAAATTATTTTCTATTGACTTTATCTTGTCTATAATATATGGTGATTTAAGTTGTTCTTCTATTTTTATATAGGTTATTTCTTCTTGTAAAGATTGAATATGATCTTGTTTTCCTTTTATAAGGTTTATTGTTTTGCTGACCGTATTTTCTTGTAGTAATAATACTTCTTTCATTTTTATTGGTGATAAGAATTTGAATAATAATTCTGTTCCCATTATTTTTGTGCTAATTCCGAACTTGTTTACGTTAAATGGGTAGATTTGAGTAAAGAATGGGGTTCCTAGGATTACTTCTTGAGATAAATCTTTTACTAGGATAAATTGATTTTTAAAGCAGTAACCGTTGTTGCATATTTTTGCACAAGGTAATTTGTATTTTACATTTAGATTGCTACCGTTCGCACCGCTTAGCCGTTCGGTAGTTTTTTTATAATATTTTGTTGGTATTAAACCTTCACGGATGCAATTATAATCTGCTCCGGAATCCATAAGTGCAATGGTTTCAATTTGGAAGTCATATCCTATATGTAGTTTAATTTTTGTATACCATTTTTGATAATTAATTTTATTGATTATTTGGATATAGTCTTCATTATTTTGACTATCAGTTTCAATTTCTTTTTCTTTTAATTTTAGATTGCTAGCTGATGGTTGATAAATGTTGTTATTTTCTAATAATGTTATCTTAGCATCTATTTGTAATTGTTTTAATTCTTGTTGATTAACTACTATTTGTAATTCTTTTACTTGTGATTTTAATTGTTTAATTTCATTTTGTAATTCACCAGTTGTAACTTGTTTAAATAAACTTTGTGTAGGATATTTTTCGTATATTTTGTTTAAACTGAAAGATTCTTGAGTAGTAAATCTGTTTTCTTGGGATATAATATCTTTTAGTTTTAGTAGATATTGTTTTTTAATTTCTTGATCATCTATTTTGTCTATGATATCTAAGAGGAATTGCTTGTCGCTATCCCTTGTTATTACGTTGATAATTTTACAATTGCATAGGTTATCTGATAGTAGTTGGGATTCTGAAGAAGAATCGCTTAGGATTTCTACTTCATTTATCGAATTATCACTATTGCTTTCGTCGGATGTTTCATCCTCAGAAGTAAGTAATAATTTGGCTAATTTTTCTTGAATATCAGGTTGATCTTGAAAGATTTCGTTAATCTTTCTTTTCATTTTACAATCGGTGGACTTATGTCCAGGTCGTTTGCAATTCCAGCAAACTACCTTTTGTCTATCAAATTTATTTTTTGTATAGTTTTTATTTTGTGAATATTTTTTATTTTTTGTAAATTTGTTTTTTGAATAATATTGATTTACCAGTTTTTTATAATCATTATTTTTGTGATAATGTCGATTTTTTTGTCTAAATTTTTGACGATTAAGTCTAGATGGTGGATTAAGTGGTTGATATCCATATTGTTCACAGAATGAACCCATATCTGTTTTAAATTTGAATTTATCATTTCGCTTTTTATCGCGTTGTTCTTGACATATTGCTAAGCCTTGTTTTTTAACAAAGGCGAATAATTGACCATAAGTTATTGTATTCCAAGGGATTGGTTGCCCTCCAGAATACTCTTTTAGTTTATTGATTACTCTTTCTGCGAAGAAAGACGGTAATCCTGAGATAAACCGTTCTTTCCAAAAGGGTTGATTACAGTCGTTTCTTTGGAATATGTTTGTTGTAAAAACTTCTTTATACCATTTAAAATCTCCTAAAGTTGGACACCTTAAATTGGTTAAGATTAATTTTTTACTTTCTAATTCTTCTTCTGGATTACCAATAAAATGCATAGTTAGTGTGTGGATTAATACTTCTACTGCATTTTCTTTTTCTATGGTTTCATAGAAACCTTCTTCATCTTGTTCTGTTCTAATTTTTTCAGTATGATTGATTATTTGATTTTGAATATGTGGTTCTATGGCGTTATCCCACCAATATTTTAGTGCGCCAGTGAAACCAGCTAGTAGCATAATACAAGCTTGTTTATCAGTATTTCCTCTGGCTTTAAATGCTAAAGCAGCCATACCCATTTCTTGAAATAAATTCATAATTTCATATTCTGATCTACCGTCTATATTCCATTCATATAGACCGTCACCAGTATATACGTTTGGATTAAATTTATGATGTTCTTCGAATAGAACATCGGGTGGTGAATGTCTTGAATAATAAGGTTTGTTAGACCTCATGTTTCTTTTTATTCTATTAATTTCTTGTTCCTCAGATTCTGAGGATGGAGTATTCTCATTTTCATCTATATTGTTAATTCCTTTCCCTTTGTCTATACTATCTAATCTTGCTGATATTGATTTTAATATTTCATTTTCTGGAAATTTAATTTCCCTTTTCATTGGTTTAAACATTGGTGTTGATATTGAAGAAAATGGATGTTGAATAGTTTGAGCTTTTTCCTCATTAATTATATCTATTTTTATGTCTATATGATCTATTTGCTTAGCTATTGTATGTAGTATTTGACTTTGATAATTGTTTTGTTGATATATACTTTTTATTTCTTGTTTGGATACCGGTTCTTTATCACTTTCATTGGCTCCAGTTTTAAACGGAGTTGCAATGATTTGCCTATTTG
Organism: Turritis glabra; assembly: GCA_900406565.1. Classification (NCBI taxonomy): domain Eukaryota; kingdom Viridiplantae; phylum Streptophyta; class Magnoliopsida; order Brassicales; family Brassicaceae; genus Turritis; species Turritis glabra. The sequence goes on from OVBN01000019.1 coordinate 6,036, forward strand.
TTGTTTGAATTTTTAAGTCTGATAATGGTGGATGTATAGATTTAATCTTTCTCCCATCCACTTGTTCCCATATTTGACTTAAGGATGAACTAGTGTTGATTTCTTTAAATGGATAATTGATATTATTGGCTATTGAATATATTTCGAACCATATGAAAAATGGTATGTCTAGTTCTTTTATTGTCATACAATTATACCATTGTTCTCTAAATTCTATAGTTTGTTGTTTAGAAAATGTCTTGAAATACCAATTTCGTTTTTCTAAGTTATTTTCTGAATAAAATTCATTTTTAATATATTCTTTGTTAATCACAAATTCTTTTAAAACAACATTGATGGTATGAAAATCAGATTGTGTAGGTGATGTTGGATACAAGTTTGAATCAGGTTCTGCTATAGGTGCTTTGAATTTTATTGGGTCATTTTGATTAATACTTTCTGTTTCTGAATCTATACTGGATTGACCAGTACGATATTCAGAAAAAGAAGCTCTTGAAGGTATACGTCCTTCAGAGAATGTTTTTCTTGAATAGTATGAACTTGTCCTAGAAGGGAGAGATTCCCTAAATGAACCAAATTTTAGTAATATTTTCCCGTCCGGTTGTTCATATATACTTGATATTTTTCTTTGTTCAATATTTCTTGGTGGTTGAGTAATTTCTATTTTCCATTGTTCTGGAATAGTAATTTGGTTCCAATTTAATTGTTTAGGTGCATAGGTGGCTGTTGGCGTATCTTTACTATGTACCGCTAATATAGTAGTTTCTCCTTTATCGTCTTGTAATAAACATCTTGGATTAAATTCAGAGTTTGACTGTTTAAAGTATATTCGATATAATAATAAATATCCGTGTCTATCATTTTGGAATGTTAATTCCGGTAGATGGATATTTAGTACTAAAGTGTTGAGTATAGTTGGGTCGTGTAGACTAACTTGATAATTAGGAGCGCAATTGAAATAAACTGCTCCATTGCATAGATTTGATTGAACTACTCCGAGGAGTGAGTCTTCAAATTTTAATAGAGTTTTATCTCTTAGTAGCATAAGTATAGGTTGGTCTATACCAGTTCTTGATAAAGGTTTGATTGCTATTTGAATAAGTCCGAAATGTAAATAATTAAATCCTTTTTGTTTATAATTGTCTAAGGCTAAAGAAGATAATAGTTTTATTTCTTCAAACTCATGTTGAAGAGATAATGTTTGTTCATGTTCTTTAATTGAGTAGGCCGTTTTGAAGTCAAATGTTCCAATTTGATATATTAAATCTGGATTGATATGTGGTAGTGAATTTCTTGTTATTTCATTATTAAATGTTGATATTTTGGATATAATTTCTCTAGAATTTATAGTTGATTTAGAAGATGACGCTTGATTAGATTTAAAAAGCTTTCTTAAAGAAGCTGCCATGATAAACTCTTAAAGGAAACACATAATAGATAGAGACTTACTTTTTCTTCTTAGGCACAGCTACGGCTTGCCATCGGTCTTACTGCCTTTCTGAGGTCTTGCGGCCTGGAACACCAGTAGCGTCAGCGTCTGAGAAGAAATGATTTGGGTCTGTCTAAGATGGTTTAAAAAAGAGTTATCCTGAAGACTTTCTTGTAGGATCGCTTTTAGTCTGATACCAGTTTTTCTTTATTACTATGTGAACAGTAATTTGAAACAGTAGATATGGAATAATGTATTTTATTAACTTGAGAATTTGAAGCTTAAAAGCTTTTACAATTTTTAGAGAGAGAAAGTAGAGAGAAGGCAGAGCTAAATTTTTAGAATTGCTCGGATGTCTTGCTTGCTTGTTATGGCTTCGTATTTATAGGGGAAGTGGAGAGATAGTGCGCTGCTTCGTGTCGTTCATCTAGTGGTGCCGACACTTCTTGAGTGCATCTTGATACGTGTCGATCATCGAACGGTGCCGACACTTCTTGACGTCATTGCTTACGTATTTGGCTGACGTCATTGCTTACGTCTACTGGGTCTCTTCTTATTGATCCTTATACAGTATATACTCCGTATATTATTTTAGAAACCTACGAGTAATTTTAAGTATAATAATACTATAAATAATATACTGAGTCTAGAAATTGCTCTGATACCAGTTTTTCTGAACGGTAAAGTTGTTATGGTCTGTGTAGAAGTTCACAAAAATCGGTTCTAGAAATTCTCTCCCACCCACAAAGCTTTGTTAGAATCAAGAAAACGCTAAGTTAGAATATTTAGAGTCAAATGTGATAAGATCTCTTCTATATGATTGCGTATAAGTAGTAGACATGCAATCGAATTTTGATAGCTCAAGTCGTTATGGTTTGTGTAGAAGTTCATAAAAATCGGTTCTAACTCTTCTCCCCCACCCACAAGGCTTTGATAGCATCAATAAAATGCTAAGTTAGAGTATTTGGAGTTAAATGTGACAAGATCCCTTTTATATGATTGAGTATAAAGACTAGACATACAACCGAATTCAGAAAACTATAGTCATTCTGGTTTGTGTAGATGTTCCAAATAACGGTTCTAGAACTTCTCCCCTTCCCACAAAGCTTTGTTAGAACCCATAAAATGCTAAGTTAGAGTATTTGAGGTCAAAAATGTGACAAGATCCCTTTTATATGATTGACTATAAGAACTGGACATGCAACCGAATTTTAAAAGCTAAAGTTGTTCTTGTTTCTGTAGAAGTTTCAAAAATCGGTTCTAAAACTTCTCCCCTACCCACAAAGCTTTGTCTGAACCAATAAAACACTAAGTTAGAATATTTGAGGTCAAATGTGACAAGATCCCTTTTATATGATTGAGTATAAGAACTGGACATGCAACCGAATTTTAAAAGCTAAATTTGTTTTTGTTTCTGTAGAAGTTTCAAAAATCAGTTCTAAAACTTCTCCCCCCTCCACCCACAAAGTTTTGCTTCGAATTAATAAAACGCTAAGTTATAGTATTTGGAGTCAAATGTGACATTATCTCTTGTATATAATTGAGTGTAGCAACTAGACATGCAACCAAATTTTGAAAGCTAAAATCTTTCTTCATAATTTAGATATTCTAAGTAACGGTTCTAGAAGTTCTCCCCCACCCAAAAAGCATTGTTCGAATCAATAAAACGCTTAGTTAGAATATTTAGAGTCAAATATAACAATATCCCTTGTATATGATTGCGTATAAGAAGTAAACATGCAACCGAATTCTGAAAGCTAAAGTCATTACGGTTTTTGTAGAAGTTCGAAAAAAATAAGTTTTAGAACTTCTCCCCTACCCACAAAGCTTTGCTTCGAATACAGAAAACGCTTACTTAGAATATTTAAAGTCAGATATGACAAGATCCCTTGATTCGATTGCGTAGAAGTACTAGACATGCAACCGAATTCTGAACGGTAAAGTTTTTATGGTCTGTGTAGAAGTTCACAAAAATCGGTTCTAGAAATTCTCCCCCACCCACAAAGCTTTGTTAGAATCAAGAAAACGTAAAGTTAGAATATTTAGAGTCAAATGTGACAAGATCTCTTCTATATGACTGCGTATAAGTACTACACATGCAACCAAATTTTGATAGCTCTAGTCGTTATGGTTTGTGTAGAAGTTCACAAAAATCGGTTCTAGAACTTCTTCCCCACCCACAAGGCTTTGTTAGCATCAATAAAACGCTAAGTTAGAGTATTTGGAGTCAAATGTGACAAGATCCCTTTTATATGATTGAGTATAAAGACTAGACATACAACCGAATTCAAAAAATTATAGTTATTCTGGTTTGTGTAGAAGTTCCAAATAACGGTTCTAGAACTTCTCCCCTACCCACAAAGCTTTGTCTGAACCAATAAAACGCTAATTTAGAATATTTGAGATCAAATGTGACAAGATCCCTTTTATATGATTGAGTATAAGAACTGGACATGCAACCGAATTTTAAAAGCTAAAGTTGTTCTTGTTTCTGTAGAAGTTTTAAAAATCGGTTCTAAAACTTCTCCCCTCTCCACCCACAAAGCTTTGCTTCGAATTAATAAAACGCTAAGTTATAGTATTTGGAGTCAAATGTGATATTATCTCTTGTATATAATTGAGTGTAGCAACTAGACATGCAACCAAATTTTGAAAGCTAAAATCTTTCTGGATTATTTAGAAGTTCCAAGTAACGGTTCTAGAAGTTCTTCCCCACCCAAAAAGCATTGTTCGAATCAATAAAACGCTTAGTTAGAATATTTAGAGTCAAATATGACAATATCCCTTGTATATGATTGCGTATAAGAAGTAAACATGCAACCGAATTCTGAAAGCTAAAGTCAGTACGGTTTGTGTAGAAGTTTGAAAAAAATAAGTTCTAGAACTTCTCCCCTACCCACAAAGCTTTGCTTCGAATACAGAAAACGCTTACTTAGAATATTTAAAGTCAGATATGACAAGATCCCTTGATTCGATTGCGTAGAAGTACTAGACATGCAACCGAATTCTGAACGGTAAAGTTGTTATGGTCTGTGTAGAAGTTCACAAAAATCGGTTCTAGAAATTCTCTCCCACCCACAAAGCTTTGTTAGAATCAAGAAAACGCTAAGTTAGAATATTTAGAGTCAAATGTGATAAGATCTCTTCTATATGATTGCGTATAAGTAGTAGACATGCAATCGAATTTTGATAGCTCAAGTCGTTATGGTTTGTGTAGAAGTTCATAAAAATCGGTTCTAACTCTTCTCCCCCACCCACAAGGCTTTGATAGCATCAATAAAATGCTAAGTTAGAGTATTTGGAGTCAAATGTGACAAGATCCCTTTTATATGATTGAGTATAAAGACTAGACATACAACCGAATTCAGAAAACTATAGTCATTCTGGTTTGTGTAGATGTTCCAAATAACGGTTCTAGAACTTCTCCCCTTCCCACAAAGCTTTGTTAGAACCCATAAAATGCTAAGTTAGAGTATTTGAGGTCAAATGTGACAAGATCCCTTTTATATGATTGACTATAAGAACTGGACATGCAACCGAATTTTAAAAGCTAAAGTTGTTCTTGTTTCTGTAGAAGTTTCAAAAATCGGTTCTAAAACTTCTCCCCTACCCACAAAGCTTTGTCTGAACCAATAAAACACTAAGTTAGAATATTTGAGGTCAAATGTGACAAGATCCCTTTTATATGATTGAGTATAAGAACTGGACATGCAACCGAATTTTAAAAGCTAAATTTGTTTTTGTTTCTGTAGAAGTTTCAAAAATCAGTTCTAAAACTTCTCCCCCCTCCACCCACAAAGTTTTGCTTCGAATTAATAAAACGCTAAGTTATAGTATTTAGAGTCAAATGTGACATTATCTCTTGTATATAATTGAGTGTAGCAACTAGACATGCAACCAAATTTTGAAAGCTAAAATCTTTCTTCATAATTTAGAAATTCCAAGTAACGGTTCTAGAAGTTCTCCCCCACCCAAAAAGCATTGTTCGAATCAATAAAACGCTTAGTTAGAATATTTAGAGTCAAATATAACAATATCCCTTGTATATGATTGCGTATAAGAAGTAAACATGCAACCGAATTCTGAAAGCTAAAGTCATTACGGTTTTTGTTGAAGTTCGAAAAAAATAAGTTCTAGAACTTCTCCCCTACCCACAAAGCTTTGCTTCGAATACAGAAAACGCTTACTTAGAATATTTAAAGTCAGATATGACAAGATCCCTTGATTCGATTGCGTAGAAGTACTAGACATGCAACCGAATTCTGAACGGTAAAGTTTTTATGGTCTGTGTAGAAGTTCACAAAAATCGGTTCTAGAAATTCTCCCCCACCCACAAAGCTTTGTTAGAATCAAGAAAACGCAAAGTTAGAATATTTAGAGTCAAATGTAACAAGATCTCTTCTATATGATTGCGTATAAGTACTACACATGCAACCAAATTTTGATAGCTCTAGTCGTTATGGTTTGTGTAGAAGTTCACAAAAAATCGGTTCTAGAACTTCTTCCCCACCCACAAGGCTTTGTTAGCATCAATAAAACGCTAAGTTAGAGTATTTGGAGTTAAATGTGACAAGATCCCTTTTATATGATTGAGTATAAAGACTAGACATACAACCGAATTCAAAAAACTATAGTTATTCTGGTTTGTGTAGAAGTTCCAAATAACGGTTCTAGAACTTCTCCCCTACCCACAAAGCTTTGTCTGAACCAATAAAACGCTAATTTAGAATATTTGAGATCAAATGTGACAAGATCCCTTTTATATGATTGAGTATAAGAACTGGACATGCAACCGAATTTTAAAAGCTAAAGTTGTTCTTGTTTCTGTAGAAGTTTTAAAAATCGGTTCTAAAACTTCTCCCCTCTCCACCCACAAAGCTTTGCTTCGAATTAATAAAACGCTAAGTTATAGTATTTGGAGTCAAATGTGATATTATCTCTTGTATATAATTGAGTGTAGCAACTAGACATGCAACCAAATTTTGAAAGCTAAAATCTTTCTGGATTATTTAGAAGTTCCAAGTAACGGTTCTAGAAGTTCTTCCCCACCCAAAAAGCATTGTTCGAATCAATAAAACGCTTAGTTAGAATATTTAGAGTCAAATATGACAATATCCCTTGTATATGATTGCGTATAAGAAGTAAACATGCAACCGAATTCTGAAAGCTAAAGTCAGTACGGTTTGTGTAGAAGTTTGAAAAAAATAAGTTCTAGAACTTCTTCCCTACCCACAAAGCTTTGCTTCGAATACAGAAAACGCTTACTTAGAATATTTAAAGTCAGATATGACAAGATCCCTTGATTCGATTGCGTAGAAGTACTAGACATGCAACCGAATTCTGAACGGTAAAGTTGTTATGGTCTGTGTAGAAGTTCACAAAAATCGGTTCTAGAAATTCTCTCCCACCCACAAAGCTTTGTTAGAATCAAGAAAACGCTAAGTTAGAATATTTAGAGTCAAATGTGATAAGATCTCTTCTATATGATTGCGTATAAGTAGTAGACATGCAATCGAATTTTGATAGCTCAAGTCGTTATGGTTTGTGTAGAAGTTCATAAAAATCGGTTCTAACTCTTCTCCCCACCCACAAGGCTTTGATAGCATCAATAAAATGCTAAGTTAGAGTATTTGGAGTTAAATGTGACAAGATCCCTTTTATATGATTGAGTATAAAGACTAGACATACAACCGAATTCAGAAAACTATAGTCATTCTGGTTTGTGTAGATGTTCCAAATAACGGTTCTAGAACTTCTCCCCTTCCCACAAAGCTTTGTTAGAACCCATAAAATGCTAAGTTAGAGTATTTGAGGTCAAAAATGTGACAAGATCCCTTTTATATGATTGACTATAAGAACTGGACATGCAACCGAATTTTAAAAGCTAAAGTTGTTCTTGTTTCTGTAGAAGTTTCAAAAATCGGTTCTAAAACTTCTCCCCTACCCACAAAGCTTTGTCTGAACCAATAAAACACTAAGTTAGAATATTTGAGGTCAAATGTGACAAGATCCCTTTTATATGATTGAGTATAAGAACTGGACATGCAACCGAATTTTAAAAGCTAAATTTGTTTTTGTTTCTGTAGAAGTTTTAAAAATCGGTTCTAAAACTTCTCCCCTCTCCACCCACAAAGCTTTGCTTCGAATTAATAAAACGCTAAGTTATAGTATTTGGAGTCAAATGTGATATTATCTCTTGTATATAATTGAGTGTAGCAACTAGACATGCAACCAAATTTTGAAAGCTAAAATCTTTCTGGATTATTTAGAAGTTCCAAGTAACGGTTCTAGAAGTTCTTCCCCACCCAAAAAGCATTGTTCGAATCAATAAAACGCTTAGTTAGAATATTTAGAGTCAAATATGACAATATCCCTTGTATATGATTGCGTATAAGAAGTAAACATGCAACCGAATTCTGAAAGCTAAAGTCAGTACGGTTTGTGTAGAAGTTTGAAAAAAATAAGTTCTAGAACTTCTTCCCTACCCACAAAGCTTTGCTTCGAATACAGAAAACGCTTACTTAGAATATTTAAAGTCAGATATGACAAGATCCCTTGATTCGATTGCGTAGAAGTACTAGACATGCAACCGAATTCTGAACGGTAAAGTTGTTATGGTCTGTGTAGAAGTTCACAAAAATCGGTTCTAGAAATTCTCTCCCACCCACAAAGCTTTGTTAGAATCAAGAAAACGCTAAGTTAGAATATTTAGAGTCAAATGTGATAAGATCTCTTCTATATGATTGCGTATAAGTAGTAGACATGCAATCGAATTTTGATAGCTCAAGTCGTTATGGTTTGTGTAGAAGTTCATAAAAATCGGTTCTAACTCTTCTCCCCCACCCACAAGGCTTTGATAGCACCAGTTTTTCTTTATTACTATGTGAACAGTAATTTGAAACAGTAGATATGGAATAATGTATTTTATTAACTTGAGAATTTGAAGCTTAAAAGCTTTTACAATTTTTAGAGAGAGAAAGTAGAGAGAAGGCAGAGCTAAATTTTTAGAATTGCTCGGATGTCTTGCTTGCTTGTTATGGCTTCGTATTTATAGGGGAAGTGGAGAGATAGTGCGCTGCTTCGTGTCGTTCATCTAGTGGTGCCGACACTTCTTGAGTGCATCTTGATACGTGTCGATCATCGAACGGTGCCGACACTTCTTGACGTCATTGCTTACGTATTTGGCTGACGTCATTGCTTACGTCTACTGGGTCTCTTCTTATTGATCCTTATACAGTATATACTCCGTATATTATTTTAGAAACCTACGAGTAATTTTAAGTATAATAATACTATAAATAATATACTGAGTCTACTAGAATGTACATTGAAAAAGTTGTGCTTTCTTTATCACAACAATCCTCTTTGATACAACAGAGGCTTGCCAACGGTCTTACGGCCTCACCGAGGGCTTGCTGCCTGGAACACCTGCTGTAACAGTATCGCCGATGAATGTTAAGATAAACTAAGCAAAAAGTTATATACATCATTATTGGGTTTTTTTTTTTTTTTTTTTTTTTTTTTTTTTTTTTTTTTTTATTTTTTTATTTTTTTTTTGAATAAATGGATGTGGATTACAGGCAATCCATGATATCGAAGTCGTCGTCATTATAGGGATCTTGACCTCCGATTAGATCGTCATCCTTGGCATTGGTTGCAGTATCCTCGTCATCAGAGCGGTCGAGTTGGTCGATAGCGGCGGTGAGAATTTGTTTAAGCTTGCTAGCTCGTGATTTAGTCGATGATTTGGAGCTAGTTGAGGCCGTGGGGCTTGTGGGTTTTGGTGCTGGTGTAGTTTGTGGTGTTGAGTGGGTAGGTTGGGATTTTGGTTGAGGAAGTTGACTCGGAGTGAGTAGAGGTATCGATCGAGATACCTGTTTGACCAGTTGGGTAAGGTCTTTGTTGGTCTGGAAGAATTTTTGAATATTAGATAAGGAGCAACGGTCGAGGTTGTACTTATCCCACCATTTGACCCGAAATTCGCGGATCAAAGAGAATGGCATATTGGGTAGAAGGTTGGTTAGATGGAAATGCCAACAACATATCCACGGAATACCCATATCAATGTGAAAGTGGATTTGGTTTAAAGGTATAATGGGTTGTGGAGGAATGTGTTTAAGATAGAAAGGGCGAGAGGTTTTGAGTATTTCTGATGGGTAAATTTGGTCAACTGGGCCAAACCAGTGCCACCATTCGTAAAACCAGCCTGGGATTTGTTTAGGGCATTGGTGATCAAAAGTAATAAACCAGGAATGGTCATACGACCGAAGGTAAAATGTTTTGTAAAAGGCGTTTGAATAATCTGTATAGGTGTAGCCATCAATATGAAAGCCTGGGGTAGAAAAAGGTTTTAGGGTATGATGGTTTAAAAAACCAAGGTCTCGGATGGAGGCTATGCGTAATATTTTACATGTTGAGTAAGATATGAGAGTTGGGTTGGTTTTATCTGGGTAATGTACTATCTCAGCAGACTTAGAGTCTACTAGAATGTACTCGTAGAAAGTACGGTTTTTGATTACATTGTCTGTTGGATAAAGAGAGTCTTCATAGAAGACGGAAGAGACATAATGGTGTAGCTGTTTAAGGGTGACAGGTTTTGTAATATTTGTGGTCATGAGGTGTTGCTTATTTTGTTTAACAAAATATTGGGCTTTTTGACTAAGTGTTTGTTGAGTAGAGGTCTGGCCTTTGTCAGGAGCGACTGCTTTTGAGTATGTGAGAGGTGGAAATTCAGCTAGAGCTGAAAAATTGTTGTGAATAGATAAGGGTTTGCCTTGCATATGAGGTTGGTTCTTGATATAATCCGATGCGGTCATCGGTTTCTTGTTTTTACGATCCGTCATGTTGAATATCTGCTGGAATATCTTGGTTTTTTCCCTGCAAATATTCTCTTGTTAGAAAATCTGGTAGAGAATTATTCTCTCCTTTAATATATTGAATATCGAAATCAAAGGCAGATAGAATAGCTTGCCATCTGGCAAAGATTTGTTTTGAAACTAAGTTTTTGACATCTTTTTGTAGTATTTCTTTTGCCGATTTGCAATCGACTCTTAGTAAAAAACGTTTATTGATTAAGTCATCTTGAAATTTGGATATACAATTGACTATAGAAAGAACTTCTTTTTTGACAGTTGAGTATTTTGTCTGTGGTCCTAGCCAGATGCCAGAATGGAATCTTACTAGGGTTTCTTGATTAGAATTGGGTATTTGTTGTTTAAGAATACCACCGTATCCTATATCGGATGCGTCGGTTTCTACGATCATATAAGCGTTTGGATTTGGTAACGTTAAACAAGGTAAAGTTTTAACTTTTGCCTTGACTTGTTTAACCAGGTCAGTATGAAGACTGGTCCATGGTTTAGGATTTTTTTGTAATCTTTGAAATAATGGTTGAATATTTTGTCTTAGATTTGGAAGGAAATCTGATACATAATTCAGACATCCTAAAAATCTTTGTAATTGCGTTTTTTCCCGTAATTCATTAGGAAATTTATCTGCAAATTCTATAGATCTTGATATAGGTGTAATAGTTCCTTGGTAAATGTTATGTCCTAAAAATCGTATTTTTGTTTGGAATAAAGACATTTTTTTAGCGGATAATACTAATCCGTGTTTTTTGACTATATTTAAGAACGTGTTTAGATGATTTATGTGTTGATCAATAGAATTTGAGTAAACTAATACATCGTCGATGTATACAATGGTGAATTTGGAATAATTGTTGAATATATCATTCATAATATGTTGAAATTCGGAGGGTGCATTTTTAAGGCCAAAAGGCATTACATTCCATTCGTAATGTCCGAATGGTACAGTGAATGCGGTTTTGTATTTATCCTTTTCGGCAATTTGTATTTGCCAAAAACCGCTTTTCATATCAAACTTTGAATAAATTTTTGCATCATATAGTCTTTTTAATAAATCTCTTTTATTGGGTATTGGATATCTTATCCATTGTAATACGTCATTTAGTGGTTTATAATTGATTACTAATCGTGGTACTCCACGTTCTTTTTCTGCTTGATTATTAACATAAAAGGCCGAACAACTCCAAGGGGATTTGGACGGTCTTATAAGTTTCTTTTTTAAGAGATCGTTGATTTCTTGTTTACAGTGTTCTAGCTGTATGCTATTCATTTGAATAGGTCTAGCTTTTGTTGGAATAATTTTTTCATTAAAATCTTTTATATAGGGAAGATCAACAGTATGCTGTTTTCTTTCCCAGAATGCGTTTGGAATATCTGCACATACTTGATTTAATAAATTATTTTCTATTGACTTTATCTTGTCTATAATATATGGTGATTTAAGTTGTTCTTCTATTTTTATATAGGTTATTTCTTCTTGTAAAGATTGAATATGATCTTGTTTTCCTTTTATAAGGTTTATTGTTTTGCTGACCGTATTTTTTTGTAGTAATAATACTTCTTTCATTTTTATTGGTGATAAGAATTTGAATAATAATTCTGTTCCCATTATTTTTGTGCTAATTCCGAACTTGTTTACGTTAAATGGGTAGATTTGAGTAAAGAATGGGGTTCCTAGGATTACTTCTTGAGATAAATCTTTTACTAGGATAAATTGATTTTTAAAGCAGTAACCGTTGTTGCATATTTTTGCACAAGGTAATTTGTATTTTACATTTAGATTGCTACCGTTCGCACCGCTTAGCCGTTCGGTAGTTTTTTCATAATATTTTGTTGGTATTAAACCTTCACGGATGCAATTATAATCTGCTCCGGAATCCATAAGTGCAATGGTTTCAATTTGGAAGTCATATCCTATATGTAGTTTAATTTTTGTATACCATTTTTGATAATTTATTGATTATTTGGATATAGTCTTCATTATTTTGACTATCAGTTTCAATTTCTTTTTCTTTTAATTTTAGATTGCTAGCTGATGGTTGATAAATGTTGTTATTTTCTAATAATGTTATCTTAGCATCTATTTGTAATTGTTTTAATTCTTGTTGATTAACTACTATTTGTAATTCTTTTACTTGTGATTTTAATTGTTTAATTTCATTTTGTAATTCACCAGTTGTAACTTGTTTAAATAAACTTTGTGTAGGATATTTTTCGTATATTTTGTTTAAACTGAAAGATTCTTGAGTAGTAAATCTGTTTTCTTGGGATATAATATCTTTTAGTTTTAGTAGATATTGTTTTTTAATTTCTTGATCATCTATTTTGTCTATGATATCTAAGAGGAATTGCTTGTCGCTATCCCTTGTTATTACGTTGATAATTTTACAATTGCATAGGTTATCTGATAGTAGTTGGGATTCTGAAGAAGAATCGCTTAGGATTTCTACTTCATTTATCGAATTATCACTATTGCTTTCGTCGGATGTTTCATCCTCAGAAGTAAGTAATAATTTGGCTAATTTTTCTTGAATATCAGGTTGATCTTGAAAGATTTCGTTAATCTTTCTTTTCATTTTACAATCGGTGGACTTATGTCCAGGTCGTTTGCAATTCCAGCAAACTACCTTTTGTCTATCAAATTTATTTTTTGTATAGTTTTTATTTTGTGAATATTTTTTATTTTTTGTAAATTTGTTTTTTGAATAATATTGATTTACCAGTTTTTTATAATCATTATTTTTGTGATAATGTCGATTTTTTTGTCTAAATTTTTGACGATTAAGTCTAGATGGTGGATTAAGTGGTTGATATCCATATTGTTCACAGAATGAACCCATATCTGTTTTAAATTTGAATTTATCATTTCGCTTTTTATCGCGTTGTTCTTGACATATTGCTAAGCCTTGTTTTTTAACAAAGGCGAATAATTGACCATAAGTTATTGTATTCCAAGGGATTGGTTGCCCTCCAGAATACTCTTTTAGTTTATTGATTACTCTTTCTGCGAAGAAAGACGGTAATCCTGAGATAAACCGTTCTTTCCAAAAGGGTTGATTACAGTCGTTTCTTTGGAATATGTTTGTTGTAAAAACTTCTTTATACCATTTAAAATCTCCTAAAGTTGGACACCTTAAATTGGTTAAGATTAATTTTTTACTTTCTAATTCTTCTTCTGGATTACCAATAAAATGCATAGTTAGTGTGTGGATTAATACTTCTACTGCATTTTCTTTTTCTATGGTTTCATAGAAACCTTCTTCATCTTGTTCTGTTCTAATTTTTTCAGTATGATTGATTATTTGATTTTGAATATGTGGTTCTATGGCGTTATCCCACCAATATTTTAGTGCGCCAGTGAAACCAGCTAGTAGCATAATACAAGCTTGTTTATCAGTATTTCCTCTGGCTTTAAATGCTAAAGCAGCCATACCCATTTCTTGAAATAAATTCATAATTTCATATTCTGATCTACCGTCTATATTCCATTCATATAGACCGTCACCAGTATATACGTTTGGATTAAATTTATGATGTTCTTCGAATAGAACATCGGGTGGTGAATGTCTTGAATAATAAGGTTTGTTAGACCTCATGTTTCTTTTTATTCTATTAATTTCTTGTTCCTCAGATTCTGAGGATGGAGTATTCTCATTTTCATCTATATTGTTAATTCCTTTCCCTTTGTCTATACTATCTAATCTTGCTGATATTGATTTTAATATTTCATTTTCTGGAAATTTAATTTCCCTTTTCATTGGTTTAAACATTGGTGTTGATATTGAAGAAAATGGATGTTGAATAGTTTGAGCTTTTTCCTCATTAATTATATCTATTTTTATGTCTATATGATCTATTTGCTTAGCTATTGTATGTAGTATTTGACTTTGATAATTGTTTTGTTGATATATACTTTTTATTTCTTGTTTGGATACCGGTTCTTTATCACTTTCATTGGCTCCAGTTTTAAACGGAGTTGCAATGATTTGCCTATTTGTTGTTTGAATTTTTAAGTCTGATAATGGTGGATGTATAGATTTAATCTTTCTCCCATCCACTTGTTCCCATATTTGACTTAAGGATGAACTAGTGTTGATTTCTTTAAATGGATAATTGATATTATTGGCTATTGAATATATTTCGAACCATATGAAAAATGGTATGTCTAGTTCTTTTATTGTCATACAATTATACCATTGTTCTCTAAATTCTATAGTTTGTTGTTTAGAAAATGTCTTGAAATACCAATTTCGTTTTTCTAAGTTATTTTCTGAATAAAATTCATTTTTAATATATTCTTTGTTAATCACAAATTCTTTTAAAACAACATTGATGGTATGAAAATCAGATTGTGTAGGTGATGTTGGATACAAGTTTGAATCAGGTTCTGCTATAGGTGCTTTGAATTTTATTGGGTCATTTTGATTAATACTTTCTGTTTCTGAATCTATACTGGATTGACCAGTACGATATTCAGAAAAAGAAGCTCTTGAAGGTATACGTCCTTCAGAGAATGTTTTTCTTGAATAGTATGAACTTGTCCTAGAAGGGAGAGATTCCCTAAATGAACCAAATTTTAGTAATATTTTCCCGTCCGGTTGTTCATATATACTTGATATTTTTCTTTGTTCAATATTTCTTGGTGGTTGAGTAATTTCTATTTTCCATTGTTCTGGAATAGTAATTTGGTTCCAATTTAATTGTTTAGGTGCATAGGTGGCTGTTGGCGTATCTTTACTATGTACCGCTAATATAGTAGTTTCTCCTTTATCGTCTTGTAATAAACATCTTGGATTAAATTCAGAGTTTGACTGTTTAAAGTATATTCGATATAATAATAAATATCCGTGTCTATCATTTTGGAATGTTAATTCCGGTAGATGGATATTTAGTACTAAAGTGTTGAGTATAGTTGGGTCGTGTAGACTAACTTGATAATTAGGAGCGCAATTGAAATAAACTGCTCCATTGCATAGATTTGATTGAACTACTCCGAGGAGTGAGTCTTCAAATTTTAATAGAGTTTTATCTCTTAGTAGCATAAGTATAGGTTGGTCTATACCAGTTCTTGATAAAGGTTTGATTGCTATTTGAATAAGTCCGAAATGTAAATAATTAAATCCTTTTTGTTTATAATTGTCTAAGGCTAAAGAAGATAATAGTTTTATTTCTTCAAACTCATGTTGAAGAGATAATGTTTGTTCATGTTCTTTAATTGAGTAGGCCGTTTTGAAGTCAAATGTTCCAATTTGATATATTAAATCTGGATTGATATGTGGTAGTGAATTTCTTGTTATTTCATTATTAAATGTTGATATTTTGGATATAATTTCTCTAGAATTTATAGTTGATTTAGAAGATGACGCTTGATTAGATTTAAAAAGCTTTCTTAAAGAAGCTGCCATGATAAACTCTTAAAGGAAACACATAATAGATAGAGACTTACTTTTTCTTCTTAGGCACAGCTACGGCTTGCCATCGGTCTTACTGCCTTTCTGAGGTCTTGCGGCCTGGAACACCAGTAGCGTCAGCGTCTGAGAAGAAATGATTTGGGTCTGTCTAAGATGGTTTAAAAAAGAGTTATCCTGAAGACTTTCTTGTAGGATCGCTTTTAGTCTGATACCAGTTTTTCTTTATTACTATGTGAACAGTAATTTGAAACAGTAGATATGGAATAATGTATTTTATTAACTTGAGAATTTGAAGCTTAAAAGCTTTTACAATTTTTAGAGAGAGAAAGTAGAGAGAAGGCAGAGCTAAATTTTTAGAATTGCTCGGATGTCTTGCTTGCTTGTTATGGCTTCGTATTTATAGGGGAAGTGGAGAGATAGTGCGCTGCTTCGTGTCGTTCATCTAGTGGTGCCGACACTTCTTGAGTGCATCTTGATACGTGTCGATCATCGAACGGTGCCGACACTTCTTGACGTCATTGCTTACGTATTTGGCTGACGTCATTGCTTACGTCTACTGGGTCTCTTCTTATTGATCCTTATACAGTATATACTCCGTATATTATTTTAGAAACCTACGAGTAATTTTAAGTATAATAATACTATAAATAATATACTGAGTCTATACTCCGTATATTATTTTAGAAGGTTGGTTAGATGGAAATGCCAACAACATATCCACGGAATACCCATATCAATGTGAAAGTGGATTTGGTTTAAAGGTATAATGGGTTGTGGAGGAATGTGTTTAAGATAGAAAGGGCGAGAGGTTTTGAGTATTTCTGATGGGTAAATTTGGTCAACTGGGCCAAACCAGTGCCACCATTCGTAAAACCAGCCTGGGATTTGTTTAGGGCATTGGTGATCAAAAGTAATAAACCAGGAATGGTCATACGACCGAAGGTAAAATGTTTTGTAAAAGGCGTTTGAATAATCTGTATAGGTGTAGCCATCAATATGAAAGCCTGGGGTAGAAAAAGGTTTTAGGGTATGATGGTTTAAAAAACCAAGGTCTCGGATGGAGGCTATGCGTAATATTTTACATGTTGAGTAAGATATGAGAGTTGGGTTGGTTTTATCTGGGTAATGTACTATCTCAGCAGACTTAGAGTCTACTAGAATGTACTCGTAGAAAGTACGGTTTTTGATTACATTGTCTGTTGGATAAAGAGAGTCTTCATAGAAGACGGAAGAGACATAATGGTGTAGCTGTTTAAGGGTGACAGGTTTTGTAATATTTGTGGTCATGAGGTGTTGCTTATTTTGTTTAACAAAATATTGGGCTTTTTGACTAAGTGTTTGTTGAGTAGAGGTCTGGCCTTTGTCAGGAGCGACTGCTTTTGAGTATGTGAGAGGTGGAAATTCAGCTAGAGCTGAAAAATTGTTGTGAATAGATAAGGGTTTGCCTTGCATATGAGGTTGGTTCTTGATATAATCCGATGCGGTCATCGGTTTCTTGTTTTTACGATCCGTCATGTTGAATATCTGCTGGAATATCTTGGTTTTTTCCCTGCAAATATTCTCTTGTTAGAAAATCTGGTAGAGAATTATTCTCTCCTTTAATATATTGAATATCGAAATCAAAGGCAGATAGAATAGCTTGCCATCTGGCAAAGATTTGTTTTGAAACTAAGTTTTTGACATCTTTTTGTAGTATTTCTTTTGCCGATTTGCAATCGACTCTTAGTAAAAAACGTTTATTGATTAAGTCATCTTGAAATTTGGATATACAATTGACTATAGAAAGAACTTCTTTTTTGACAGTTGAGTATTTTGTCTGTGGTCCTAGCCAGATGCCAGAATGGAATCTTACTAGGGTTTCTTGATTAGAATTGGGTATTTGTTGTTTAAGAATACCACCGTATCCTATATCGGATGCGTCGGTTTCTACGATCATATAAGCGTTTGGATTTGGTAACGTTAAACAAGGTAAAGTTTTAACTTTTGCCTTGACTTGTTTAACCAGGTCAGTATGAAGACTGGTCCATGGTTTAGGATTTTTTTGTAATCTTTGAAATAATGGTTGAATATTTTGTCTTAGATTTGGAAGGAAATCTGATACATAATTCAGACATCCTAAAAATCTTTGTAATTGCGTTTTTTCCCGTAATTCATTAGGAAATTTATCTGCAAATTCTATAGATCTTGATATAGGTGTAATAGTTCCTTGGTAAATGTTATGTCCTAAAAATCGTATTTTTGTTTGGAATAAAGACATTTTTTTAGCGGATAATACTAATCCGTGTTTTTTGACTATATTTAAGAACGTGTTTAGATGATTTATGTGTTGATCAATAGAATTTGAGTAAACTAATACATCGTCGATGTATACAATGGTGAATTTGGAATAATTGTTGAATATATCATTCATAATATGTTGAAATTCGGAGGGTGCATTTTTAAGGCCAAAAGGCATTACATTCCATTCGTAATGTCCGAATGGTACAGTGAATGCGGTTTTGTATTTATCCTTTCGGCAATTTGTATTTTGCCAAAAACCGCTTTTCATATCAAACTTTGAATAAATTTTTGCATCATATAGTCTTTTTAATAAATCTCTTTTATTGGG